>CAXIVR010000012.1:33943936-33954125 GCA_964035755.1 Teleogryllus oceanicus | reverse complement strand
TATTGAAGGTAATTTTTTCTTCATTCAATATCGTAAATGTTTTAGGATCATAGATACTGGTATATAAATACCCCCCGAGATTTTGAGGAGTAATATATAAATAACTCGAAATTTCAAAACAGATACTGGCCCTGACCAAAGAGATAAAGTACGTTTTGTTAAATTGTATTCAAGTTCTAAAAAATGTCCCAACGATGCACGATGCGTATTTTAGTAAATTATATTTTTTTTATATTAACACTAAAAAAAAGTATCATTTTACCCCTGTTTTATTATTCTGTTCTATATTTATTAGGAAAAACTTTTTAAAAAAAGCTAAAAGCAGAAAGGAAAAGAAATATGAAATAATAAAAAATTTAACGATTAAAATATTCATTTTTTCGGAAGGGAGAAATTGGGGAAAGGGGAAACTTTTTTTGTTCCAAATAAATAAAGAAACTCTTTTTTTCAAAACCCTTCAACATTACCTTATTTAAGATCAGTTTTGATAAAAATTTCCTAAAAAAAAACATATTTTTAGTTTTTTTTTTGTTTTTTCAATAAACGGGTTTGGCCCAAAATAAGACCTACAGTTCTGAAAACGCCCTTTAGGCTATCAACATTTTCACAAAAACGATGGTGCATTTTTAAGAAAAAATTTTTTAAAACATAAATTAAAATTTTTATTTCAAGAAAATTTCCCAAAAATATAAATGTTCCATAAATTGTGAATAATTTTAATTTCAAAATCGATCTTAAGGTAAAATTTTTTTTCAGGGAAAAATCTTTTTTAAAAAAATATTTTATATTTTTAGTAATTTTTAAAAAACGCCAAAAGTTTTTTTATTTTCAAAAAATTTTTTCAACTAAAAATAGACCTGCCCCATTCTCTAAACGTTTTTCAGACTAACAACAAAATTTAATAAAATCGATGGCAAATAAAAATTTTGAAATGTCCCAGGGTTCAGAAAATATCCCAAAATTACAATATCGGTTTCAAATTTAGTTTTGGGAAAAAAGGCTGAACATTTATCCAAGGGTTTTTCAACAGCGAAAAGTTTTTTTGTCAATCTGTTTTTTGACAAGGGTCCACAAAAAGGGGCTGGTCACCACGTGTTAGAGGATTTGTGTTTCAAATTTAAACTGGATTTATCTGCTTTTCGTTTGTTGAGCCCCTTAATGAGGTTGTTCTGTCAGATCCCTTTTTTACGCAGCATTTATAACTTTCTCTTTAAATTCTTTCAAAAATTTTGAATGTAAATTTTTTGAAAAATGATTAAAAAGATATGAATTTAAATATGAAATTTTTTTAACCCCCCATTTTTAAAGTTTTATCCCATAAATTAGTTTTATACAAAAAAAGTATTTTGTTTAATTTTTGAGTACTAACATAAAAGATGTTTTTCAATGAAAAAAGCAAAAAATTACCCGGGTTTTATTAAAAACATTATCTTTTGAAAATTTTCCCTTTTAAAAAAATTTGAAGTATAAAAGATAACAAAACTAAAACAAGCAAAAGGAATTAAAATTATGAAACCAATTTTCAGTTTTTAAGAATAGCAAAGGAATAGAAATATATTTATTTTTAGAAAATTAAATAAAGTAATATTTTTGTAAGATATGCTTCTATACTGTAATAATTAAGAAAAAAATAATAAAATAAGAATAAAAATTAAAAATTTTGGGGGGGAATTATGAGTTTAAAAGAAAAGGGGATTTTTTTTACCACAGTTGAAAAACAATATTAAGTTGGACCAGAACATTCAAATAAAACCCAAAAAAATTTTTTCCCAAAGCATGAAACAAAAACGTTTTAAACGATTTAAAAGATGCGTCTTGTTTCAGTTAGAGTTTTGAAGAATTTTTTTAATATTTTTAAAATATTTTGAATTCGAATTTATCCACAACTTTGTAAACTCTATGAGAATTAAAAAGTTTATGAAAAATTTTTGTTTTTGAGGGGGGGGAAAGAATTGATTTTAAGAGAAAAAAAACCACAAGAATTTTAAAAGGAACAAACCCGCGCCCCAAAAAAGTAGGGGTTCATTCAACATTCCATTGAGGCAACTGTTTTTTTCTTTTTGTTTTGTTTTGTCTTTTTGTTTAGTTTAGCCAATCCGAAACGATCGAAGTCGGGTTTTGGGCGAAAAATCTTCGTACGCCTTCCTTTGGGGGAAAAAAAGGGGTCCCAATAGTTTTAAAAAAATCGCTTAAAAGAAGCCCCTGAAAAAATTTAGATCCGCCCCCTTTTTTTTCCCCGTCGTTGAGCGAAATTTGCGGGGGAGGAAGAGCGGCCCGTCCCCTGTCTCCCGAAAAAAGGCATTTAAATAACTAAGTTTCATCCCAAACAAAATATTTTTAACCGGACGAAATCCCCCCTGATTATAAACCCGCCGTTGGATACGGTTAGCCCGGGGCCAGCCATTCTGCTTTAAATTGGAACCCCCCCCAAGGGCACCCGCAGGCGCGCAGTGGCGCCAAAAGGGAGCGCCTGCTGGGGCAGGCGACGCGTTCAAAGGGAGCCGCCTTTTGGGACGTATTGCCCAGCTCCGCCCGCCCCATTTGGCCCTGGCCCGTGGCGGCGGCGTCTTGAGCCGCCCCCCCCCGTCATTGGGGGAAAACAGCGCAGCGCCCCCGAGGCGGGGGCCCCCCCGGGGGGGAAGGGGGTGGCAGGAGTGAAGGGGGAGAGGGGGCTTGGGAGGGGGGTGGGGAGGGGGGGGGAGAATGGCGACCGGATCTGCAAAGGGCAGAGGGGGGACAAAGGGAGGGGTGGAGGGAGCGGAGGGGGTGGAAGGAATTAAGGGGGCGGAGGGGGTTGAGGGGGTGGAGGGGGTTGAGGGGGGTGGGGGTGAGGGGGCGGAAGGGGGGAAAGGGAGGGGATTGAGGTGGGGGGGGGTTGGGGGGTCGAAGGGGTGAGGGGGGAGGTTGAGGACGAAGGTTGAGGGGGGGGGGAGGGCGGAGGTTGGGGGGCGGGGTGAGGGGGGGGGAGGGGGGAGGGGTGAGGGGGGGGTTGGGGGGCGAAGGGGGGGGGGGGGAGGAGGGGGGGGGAGGTTGGGGGGGCGGAGGGGGTTGGGGGGACAAAGGGGGTTGGGGGGAGGGGGGGAGGGGGGGGGGTTGAGGGGGGGGGTGGGGGGGGAGGGGGTTGAGGGGCGGAGGGGTTGGGGGGACAGGGGGGGGGGGCGGAGGGGGGGGGTGGGGGGGTTGCGGGACGAAAGAGGTTGAGGGGGGGGGTTGGGGGGCAAGGGGGGGAGGGCCGCTGTGGGGGAGGGGAAAGGGGGGCTGGGGGATTGGTTTGGGCGGGGAGGGGGGTGGGGAGGGGCCGGTTTGGGGGAGAGGGAGGTAAGTGTGGGTCCGGGGGGGGGGAGGTAGTCGGGAACGGGGCGGCAGGAAGGTGAGGGGTCGGGACGTTGAAGGCGGCATGGGTGAGCTTTTGGACGTGGAAGGGGGGGACGGAACCCCAGCGGGGGGGGCAGGTTTCGGCGGGAGGCGGGGAGGCGAGGAGGAGGGGGGAGGCGGGGCGGCGGGTCGTGGAGACGGGACTGCGGGGGCGTGGGGTGCTGTGGGGGCAGGGGTGGTGGCTGCGGCGGGGGGGGGGAGGCCGGCATGGCGGCTGGGCGGGCTGTCGGAAAGGGGAGCGGGTGCCGGGGGCGGAGAGGTGGCGCGAGTCGAGGAGTGCTGGAGGCGGCGTGGGTGGAGTTTGGACGTCGGGCGCCGGGGATTAACGTGGAAGCGGCAGGGAGGAGCAGGCCGTCGGCGCCAGGCGCACATCCGCAGCCGCCTTTTATTGCCGCTGAACCCTTCCGCACCAATGAGAACGAGAGATTCCGGAGCTCTTTTCGGCACTAGCTCTTCCTATACGCTTTTCGGACGAAACATTTTTGGATGTGTCATTTTAGAAAAAAAGAAAACTGGATACGCCAGAGCCCTCAACGTGTTGAATGCAGTGAAATTCAAAGATGTTTTGCACTGTGGACAGTGAAAGGAGTTATTCCCTTTTCTAACGACGTATGAATTAATGAAGAGATTTTGATAGTTGAGGACCCAAGACATTTATCTTACATGAATTACATAGTTACTTAAAAATAAAAATTATTGAACAATACATAACAAAGCGTTAATATAATGTAAAGAACACCTTTAGAGGAAAACGAAAATAAAAAGAAAACAACAACAGAAAACTTCATTATTTACTGGCATTGATCTTTGTGATCTTAGTCGAAATTAATTTCTTCAAAAGATTTCTTGATTTCCGTATTATCCTTTTATTTTACGAAATAGTGCGTCCGTTTTTGCTTCGTCCTTCCTTTCTTAACATCTTTTGTGCCCAGACATGAAGAACAATAGATCTCTCGATGCACCACTGATCGTAATGTCGCAGTTATGTTGTTTTTATTGAATTCATCTGTTATTACTAACGAAATAGTGCGTCCGTTTTTGTTTCGTCCTTCCTTCAGCCTTCATTGAAATGATATTATGTTAAATACATGATATAGTGATAAATGATATGTGAAGTGATACATGATAATCATATGTTAATTAAAGAAATGGTTTTATGATGTAACAAAACAAATTTGATGAATACATTTTAAATTGTAAAAATGAAAAACATGTATCAAACGTTAAAATCTAATGTAGGACTACTGAAGTATCATGATAAATCCTTTTTTTTTTTTTTTTAATTTATTTTTATCCGATCGACCATATGGCCTTACAGAAGTGAGAACATTATTTATTAATTAACATTATGGAAACTTCCTAAAGTTTTTTCGAGTGTTCTTACTGGCAAGTAATATATAATATTGAAATTTTTATTTTTTTTTTTATTAGCTGTGGAAAGTTTTTTGAGTAAGGATTGGTAGGGGTAAAAAGGTTTGAAAGTTTTTTTGTTTTTTGTTTTTAAGGCGGTTTGAAAATGTCTTTAGAAATCTAGATTTGATTCATTTTTGGGGTTTGCTTGTTGTCCTAGTTGAAAATGGCTTTTGGGCAGGATGGTAAGAGATTAAAAAATTTTGGGAGGATAAGTTGACGATGATCAGTGATTGATGGTATTTGGAGTTCATAATGAATTTGTTTTTTGGGGTATAAACCATGTGCGTTTATGAGTCTTCTGAAAATTTGTTTGGAAAGTTTGTAGCGTTTATATTATGGGTGCAACGTTTATCCAGGCTGGACAGGCATATGTAAAGGGTGGGTCTGATAATACTTTTGTAGAGGAGCAATTTAGTTTCAACTTTAAAGTGGATGAGGAATTTATAAGTGGATATAGTTTAACTGCTTTTGCTGTTGCTTTTGTAATACTGCCTTAATGTATTGCTTCCATGTTAAACGTCTATCTATTAGTACCCCCGATATTTTGTGGGTGTAATTGTTTAACCAGGGAGTTGTGAATTATTTATTTTTAAAGGTGGGGGTTTTGGGTTTGGGGGGTAAAAATCTTTGTTTGTTTTTTTGTGGGATTTATCTTGAGTCCCATTTATGGAACCAGGTGGTGAGAGTGTGAAGGTGGGATTGAATATGGTCATATGCTAATAGAATGTTTGATGAGAAGAGAATAATCCCTTATCATCTGCATATAAGGTTATATTAGAATCTGATGATGGGATGATCTGCTGTATAGATATTGAAAAGAAGGGGGAGCAAGTCAGATCCGAGGGACACCTGCAAGAATGCTGTGTGTGTTGGAAAGAATGTTTTTTATTTTGACCTGAAAGTTCTATTGTAAGATAACTGTGAATAATTTTTGAAGATAATCGGGAATTACCTAGTTGGTGAATTTTATAAAGTAAACCTTGATGCAAATGCTGTCAAATGCTTTAGTTATGTCAAAAAAAGACTGCTATTTGTGCTCTTTGAATGGAAACTATTTGCTTTTAATTTTCGACTAGACGTAATAGAGGGTGATTTTTGAATGATGGTTTGAAACCAAATTGTGTTTTTTATAGTGTATTTGAGTTTAAGAAATGAACTAGGGACTGAGAATTAATTTTTAAAAAATTTTGCTATTGTTGGGAGCAGACTAATGGCCTGTAATTTGAAGGGTCATTAGGATTAGTTTTGGTTTATTGATTGGTAATATAATAGCGTGTTTCAAGTTTGAGGAACACCCAATTCGGAGGCATTGAAGGTGGCTGTTAGGGTGCAATGCAGCTGAAGGAAGTTGTTTAAGTGTTTGGTTTGTAATGTTGTCGTGTCCGGTGATTTTTGTTTTTCAGCTGTTTGATGATTTTGGTTTCTACGGGGGAGATGAAATGAATGGGGTGTGGAACTGTGGTGTGATTGTTTCATAAATTCTGTTATTTCTGTATTGAATTGCTGGTTAATTATGAATTCGGTTGAATTTTTTGAAGGTTTTGCTATTATTTCAGCTTTTGATGTTCGGGATAAATTAATACATTGTTTAAATAAGAGGAGGAACATTGCTTTTCTTTTAGTGAAGTATTTAATAGTTTGCCATTGCTGTCGAGTTTGGGGGGAGTTATTGAAGATGCTGCGGGAATTTATGTTTGTGATTGGTAATCATGATTTTAATTTCTTTGGTAAGTTTTTTAGTTTCTTTTGTCGGGGCGTTTCGGTTTTTAAAAACCATTTGCGTCTAATGGCCCGTTTGGTTTAATGTGATTTATGATATATATGGAAGTGCATCCCCATTTGGTTTGTTAGTTGTAATGTGAGGGGAAGTTGATTCGGTGAGCTTTTGTGATTGTTTGAATGATATTCATGATTGAGTTGTTGAGTTCATCATTATTTTGTATACGAGTTGGAAAGATTATTTTTTAGCCAATTAACATTTTAAAAGTTCAATTGGTATAACCTTTTATTTTGTGTTTTGATGGTGAATAGTGTCATTTTGATATTCAATGGTAATTTTAATGGTAGGTGATCTGAGTCTAATTCTGCTATTACTATTTGTTGAATTGTTTGGTAGAAGTTTTTTGTTATAACTAAATCGAGTATATCAGGGTACATTGATTGTTAGAAAGAACGTAGGGAACTTTGGAGCATGAATATATATTTGTTGGGAAGCCTGTATTTGAGTAGTCTTTTCCAGGTAATTGTTGAGTTACATCCCCAGGCTTGATTTTTTGCAGTTGAGATCACCAATAATTAAAGTTAAGTGTTTAGAAAATATTTCATTTAGTTCATTAGTAGAAATTTTTTGGGTTTTGGGGGTCTGTAGGCGGCAATGATATTTATTGTCCGTTATTGATATAAATTTTGGGTTCTACAGTTTCAAGGTTATTAGTTGTAGGTGAATGAATTTGTAGTGTTTTAGTTTACTATTAATGGGTATTAGGGCCCCCCAGAGGCAATTATCTGGACCTGTACTTCTATATATTTTGTAGCCGTATAACTTTAGCTTTTCTTTTGAACAAGATGGGTTTCACTGATACAGGCAACGTAATGTTATGATGGTGTAAGTGGTGAAGAAGTATCCTGTTTTTAATACCGTTAGCATTGAAGTTAAGAATAGTTAAACTCTTTGGGTTATCCATTTTTGGATTGTTGGATTGGTAGGGTGATATTGCTAATAGGGAGGGGATATAAGTTAGAAGTAAATATTGAGGGTTTTTAAATTTATTGATTTTTTCGCTTTCCGGGAAAGGGTTGTAGAACACGCAGAAAAATTTTAGGAAGTTTTGTAATTTTTTTAAATATAGAACATAAATTCTTCACTGTTATCATAGATCATATTTAAGATAAGTGAACTTGTTGGAAAAGAGGAAACTGTGTTGGAGTGATTAGAAAGTATGTTTGTTGCGGTTGTATTATCCATGTTGAATGATTGACGACAAAAAATTTTGAATTTGAGGCATTGGGATAGAACTTGTAACTACTTTGTAATAATGTTAGTTAGTAAATTTTCTAGGTTACTTGTGGTATTCCATTGATTAGTTGAGGCGTTAATTGGGGTGTAATTTCAATATTTGTCAGTGAAGTGGAGAAAATGTTGACTAAAGTTTTGTTGTAAAATCAGCATTAGGGAACCGGTGATTAAATGTATTCATTTTAGGAGGTAGTTTATTATTTGTGTTTCGAGTTTAATTTAGGTTTTGTTCAAGTTTTGGCATAATTTTTTTGTTAGGACATCCTTTATAATTAGCTGTGTGTTCTGAAAACAATTCACATTTGGGAGTTGCTTCATTTTGGGTAGTTTACATTCTGAGTAATGATGATTACCTATGCATCTGACGCATCTTGGGCTGGGCCCTGCATTAGCTGTGAGTGGCCATAACGCTGACATTTTTACATTGTATTGGACCCTGTGTATTGGTTCTAATAAATACTTTAATTTACAATAATATAGCCCCACTAAGATTTAATATTTGTCTGGGTTCTTCATTGTCAATAAGATCTACTCCACTGTTTGCATAGGTGTTTTATCTTTGTTTTAAAGTCTGGTGCACTTAATACTGAAAAGTTTAGATTTGAGTTCGTTTTAATATCTTCGTCTTTTAAGTACGTGGGATCCTTGAGAACAACTGCAAATTTTTGACTGTAGGGTCCTATAGGAGTGGAATTGTACATTGTTTTGATCAAGAAATGTCTAAAAACACGAAAGCTTAATTTCTTGGGAAATATTTTAATATTGTTATTTTCAGTTTTGTGTGAAAGTTTCTGAGGTAACACTTTTAATGTCATTGATAAGGGTTATAGTTTTCAACTCCGTGGATTATTAATTTTGGGTTTTATTTTTGTTGCTAGATTTTCATTTAGTTGAATATTGATATTAACTGGTTCATTTGTTTGAAGTAGTTCATATCTTACTCACTTTCGGGATAACCTACGTGTTCACTATCATGGTGCCTTAAGTCTTTTACGCTCTTCTGATTCAGTAGATTGGTAAGTACTTACATCTTTGTGGAGTTGGGTTATTTCATTAATGTTTACGTTTTGAGTTGCATTGCAGGTTTTTGATGTTGCGGAGCTGCGTTGGTTAAGTGCGCGGTAATGGCGTATGCCATTTTGGTTTGAGGTTGCTGCTGTAGTAGTAATTGTTGTTGTAGTTGCTGGTGGGGGATGAGTTCTTCACATCCATATCGCAGATTGCTTCATTCTAGCTTGAGATACCAGAGAGCCGGTTTCTGCTAGTTACTTCGTGGGGACTTATATTTTCCATCACGGGTCACTTTCAAAGTTGACACTGTTTCACTATACACTCGAAACGTTCACTTTTTCAGTTAAATTGGCCCTTCATGCCGAATGCAGCATTTTTAGCGTGGCCGCCCAGAACTGGTGCGGTTAATCACTGCGCGCCTAGGTTTACACGATAATCAGATACTATAACTCAGACTGTGACTACTGAACGCGAAAGGTTAAGCGTGCGGAGCGCTCGGAGAGGTGTTGCCTCGGCGAGAGCTGGGCTCGAACCAGATAAATGTTGCATGATAAATCCTGAATCAAGGTTACTTTGTCAATTTTAATCTGGAAGTTCTTTACAAGGCCTAATAAATACTTAGGAAAGAACGATGTAAGTAAAAGAGATAAGCTCTGCCGTGAATATGTTTTTAGGGCTGCATAAATTAACATATTGTCACCCTCACCTTGTTTCAGTCTCATTTTTCATGCTTATGATGTTTTGGGGGGGTTTTTTGGCTGAACACCGGGCAATCCCTTCCCATTCCTCATTCTCTTACTTACTTACATTCCCTCCCCTCCCTTACCTTCTCACTATTCCTTTTCATGTTTCTTCTATCCTTCCTAACTCCTCACATCCACCTACGAATGTGATTTTTTCACCTTCAGATCCTCACTATTCCTTCAATCATATTTTCTAACTATGTACTTCTTTGTATCACTTCAATATTTTCCCATTGATGTCTCTCCCTTCCCTCACATTCTCTGCTCCACCTATCCTCGTCACCTAACCTTCTTCATCCACTCCTATATCCATGTTTTCCTTCTAACCTTCCTATGCTCCCCTCATCGTTTACCGTCCCGTCTTCTCCTATGCATTCCATCTTCTCATTCACCAGCCCGTTCCTGCCATCGTTCTTTCAACAACCCCGCCACCCCGCTCACCAAATTTTCCTCTTACTCATCTCCTCCTCCCTTTCTTCACTATCGTCCCATTCCCGCGTTTCCCTTCGATCCCTCTCCATCTTTCCTGTTACTGTATTTCTCTTCCTACCATCTCATCTGTTTTTCCTTCCCCCATTTCGTCATTTTTCTTCCACTCTCCTCCACATCTTTTCCCTCCCCCCCCCCCTAC